>CM055204.1:13696116-13726116 GCA_029224185.1 Karalla daura | reverse complement strand
GCCTCCTCTCTACATGCCCTGTCAGCACTCTCGCCTCCGTACCTTCCTTAATCTGACACGCCGTATAAGAGAGACGGAAAGAAGGGTGGACGGGGGGAGACTGACAGGCCTCTGTCAAAATCACATTCTGCCGGGGTGTGGAGAGAGGAGGCGGAGGAAGAGGAGCGAGATACCACTCCTCTATCAGTGCTGAGTGGCAGAGCGGGACAAAGAGGAAATTATTTTGAATTCTGAGGACCATTAGCATGACTATAGATGCATTAAAATGCCAGATAGTGGGAGCAGAGAGAGAGGGGAGGCGGGTGAGGGCGAGGGTGAGTGAAGGGAGGAGTGATGTAGGAGTGACTCAATCACCGGTAACTTGACTCCATCCTCGGGTCCCCACTCAGTCTTTTTCACAGTTATGGCAGCCATAGCTGTGCGAATCGCTTAAGCTGAATGGTTTTGACTGTGTCAGCACGCTGCGCCTACAGAGCTGGGGTAGATCTTTTTTTTTTTTCTAGATCTTTCCCACAATTCACCTTGGTAAATGTGGAGGTGGTGCGAGCGTCATCAAGCTAAAATAGAGCTAAAAGCTAATAAGATGATGAATGGATTTCTATCTCATGATCTTATGATCAAGTTTCCCAAATCTTTTTCTTTTGTTATCTTCTTTCATTTTGGATGTACCCTGCTTTCCTCATACTTCGCCCACCTGCCCCCTATTAAATTTATAAGATATTCCTTTATGAGTCCCACAGTGTGGACGTTTACAGTTATTCTGGCTTGTTTGACAGGTGTTTGTCTCACACATGACGAAATCATTTTAACACATGGGAAATCTCTGTAAAAACCATTACTGCTTCCTCATCTGCACGTATTTATCTGTTACTTCTGCCTGATTTCTGCCTTGATCTTTTACTGTTGTGAAGGAGTAAGAAAACAAAATAGAAAGGACAGAACTGCTCCATCTTTTCTCGTTCTTTCCTTTACAGTGTCACAACGAGTTTAAACACCGGTATAGGATTTACAAAGAAGCCGCCCGTCCCACCTCTCCCTCTCTTTCCATCACTCTCTCACCACTAATTCACTTAATGTGGCCTGAGAGGAAGCGCGACGCCTCAGATACCTCCATTACATCACCGAAGGAGATCACACCACACAACCATACACCGCAAGATAAAATATCCCCACCTACTCCCGCGTCACCACCCACAGAGCCGCATCAGGCCGCTGGTCTCCAACAATGAGCGAAAACCCGAAGCCAAATGAGTCCGAGACCAGACTTCATGAAAACTGTGACATCTGCTCCTATAAACGCCTGGTGTGTCTCCAAGACTTCTCTCGTTCACACAGAGACCGATGCGTTTCATGTTTTTAGTGCTAGCAGCAGGAATGTGTTTGGAATAAGAGAGAATAAAAGAGCAGTAACCACACCATTATGCGTGTCCCCGTCATGCTGCGACGGGTTTCATTAATTACGACAGGGGTCTGCAACGCAAACGGTTCAGTCTGATAGAGTCGCTGGAGAAAACACGGAGAAAAACAGGAATGATTTGTTTTATTGTATTATAAAAAGATGCTTTTTCATTCATTCTGAGGCCCTAAACCAAAACAAAGAAAGATGAAATACGTACACACAATAAATAAACCCTCTGTGTCTTGATAGCTGGAGTGAATGCACATTTACTCTCCTTTTAGCTCTAGTTTTGGTCCTCACCTTCTATCCATCTATTACTTTATCTGTAGAGAATACACCTGGACATGTCACCAGTCTCAGGACACACACACACCAACTAACTTGCATGCTTGAACTTGCATGTTTTTGGATTGATCCGGAAACCCTGAGGTGCAGACTTCCCACAGAAATGCCCTCGATGTGCCCGGGATTTGAACCGGGGCCCATCACGCCACAGGGCAAACCACTGAACCACCAGGATCTGCTTGTTGACGAGGGGCTGGATTGCAAAACAAAAAACAACAAGCTAGAAACGGCTCAGAGGCTTTTGTAGAGCCAATTCGATTCATTACGATCTGATAACCGCGAGTCACGTCACACTCCACTTGTTATTTGATTCTCTCTTATCGCAGACCTATTGTAGCCTTAATGAAGATTTATAGATTAGAAATGAACTTTAAGGGCCAGAAACTGACGTGGTTTCTGTCTCTACTATACCTCAGATACATCTCTACTTTGTGTGTGTATGCTCGTCTTCCTGGACCAGTCCTGTCTCCCCACATGTACTATTAGACTCCACTATTGTCTGCGTTTTAGCTATGAGCTTTAATCTAATAAAGTGTGTGTGTGTGCGTGTGTGTGCACGTGTGTGTGAGGGAGTGTGTCTGTGTGTGTGTATGTGCAAATCAATAGTGATATATAATTCACTGCATCCCAGCCCCACCACTCTTTATACCCACACATACTGCCTATTTAATATTGCATGAGGGACACACACACACACACACACATGCACATACAGATGTGGGGGCAGGGGGTAGGAATACATGTGTGATGTGTGTGTGTGTGTGTGTGCACGCGCCCCCCTTTAAGATCGTAAAAGAGGGTCTTTTACGCCCCTCTAACCTCCTCTCCTTGCGTGATCTGAGTGCAGTTTTACCTCTTTAAACTTCCCTCTCTCTCTCTCTCTCTCTCTCTCTCTCTCTCTCTCTCTCTCTCTCACTCCATCGCTTCTTTCCTCCTCTCTCCTCCCTTTTTCTGTTGCTTTTTTCGATCTCTCCGTCTGTCTTTCCTGTGTCTATATTCGTTTCTCTCTCTCTCTCTCTCTCTTACACTCTTTCTCCCTCTCTCCTTCTTTCTCTCCGTATTGTTTTGAACCTCACCCTTGGGGTCTCCACATTCACTCTTTTTTTTCTCTCTCTGTGTGAATAAATAAGAATTCATCTCCACATTTAAGTAGCTTCAGGGTTTCCGGAGCACACACACACACACACACACACACACACACCTACACACACACACACTTCTCAGTTATGTTTATAAATCATTAGAGTCTGGGGTCACCGGGGGTCACGTCTCGCTCTCTGGCCACTGTGCTCCATCCTGATTGGCCGCTGCCTCTGCGGGCCGCTCGGCGTGCCTGTTAGCTTCGCTGTGCTTTTTACCCTCACCTTGCCTCCAGTGTGTGTTTGTGTACACTGAATTATTTAACAGCTGCTGCCTCTGCGCGCGTATTTCCATATGTGTCTGTGTGCGCACATATATGTGTGTGTGTGTGTGTGTGTTTGCGGGATAAAGCTCAAAGACTCAGATGCCCCCGCGTCCTCCTCGTCTTCCTATTTGTTAGCTTAGAGTTTCATCAGATTGTGTTTTCTCCCGCACACCAGCGGACACGCAAATATGTGCACAAACACGCACTTTCTCCTCGTCTTCCGGGCGGCTGCATTCATATTTCATCGCCTTATGACTCCGCCATGAGTTGTGTTTTATTGCAACATGAAAGAGCCGCTCCATAAACATGTTAATGGCTTTGATCACATAATGAGCTGAACAAATAGGAAACAACAGGGAGATTAAACAGAGGAGGATTGAAAAAAGAAAAAAAAACTGTATGCACACACACTGCCTGTGCAATCTTTGGTTTGTCTGAGTGGGAGCTAATTAGTGGTTTACGCTCCACCATGCTTTTACACTGGCACACTTGGCATAACAGGAAGTTGCACAGGCACTTCTCTGGGCCATGTGCACACGCACTTTGACACACACTCTGACACACACTCACACGTATGATTTGGTGACATTTGTCATTGGTGTAAAAGCCACCCATCGCAGAGAACAAAATGAGGCGTGGGACTGTTAATTGAACGAGGGCTCTAATTAAATCGGGTCACATGTTTGTAAATTATTAATAGTTTGTCTTTGTTTAACTGATTGAAAAAGAAAGACAGAGCGTTTTTGACATTGTCAGGGGGAGGAGAAGCACAGGTGGTAACTACATAATGCACCTCCTCACCACGTTTTGTAGAAAGTGGATGTTTTTGTAAGGGAAAAAATCCTCTTGAGACAAGAATGTCTCAAGACTGAGGCAAGAAAAAAAGAACATAAATTACTTTGTGGAAGAAATAAAAGATTTAACATCGACCTTGTTAGCTTCAGCTTTGTGTTTTTAGTGAATGTAGTGCTTTAGCTCCAGCGCTTACCTTGGTATTTCTGTTGTTCCAAACTCATTATTTTGGGGTTTTGACACAAATTTGCTCATTAAGCAGTACGCATGCAAGTTGGTTGTTCAGTAGGTAGTTGGCTAAGTAGCTAGGTAGATAAAGTAAGTACTTTGTTAATTCGGTAGATAGTAGGTAGGTAGCTAATTAGCCAACAATTTACTGTGGGTGGCTAGCTTGTTGAGTAGCTTGGGAGCTAAGTAGCTTGGTTGTATGTAGTATGTAGGTAGTTTAGGTTGTTACGTAGGTAGGTAGATTGTTACTCAGGTTGTGAGGCAGGTCGATACCAAGGGAACTAGCTAGCTAGAAGGTTATGCTAGGTAGCTTGGTAAGTAGTGAAGTGGTAGGAGTAAGGTATGTTAGGTTAGGGTTAGGGTAGGTTAGGGAGGGAGGTTCCCTCTAGGAAAGTGAAGCTCCAGAATATGGTCCCATAAGTAAGAAGTAGCATATATCAAATGAGGGGTAGCAAAAAACGATCAGTGTAAGAACACAGAAAACAGAAGGTCTATGTAGCTTTGCAAAATCACAGAGGATCTATGTGGGGGGCGGGGGGAGGAGCAGCAGTCAGGTTGGAGTCTTTGAATAAGTTATTCAAGCAGGTAATACATAAATAAATAATGAATTGCTCAGTTGTGTTGAGTGCCTAGAAATTTACAGGGAAAAGCAGCACCAGTATTGTTGAATGCAATGAGTGAGTTATCAAGCAGCTAATAGGTGATGATGAGTCATCATCAGAAACCCCTGTTATAAAAGCGCAATATCAGTATATCAGTGTAAATTCAAGGGGAAAACGACTGCCAGTGACTGTAAAGGTTGTGACAAGAAGAAAAGAGGAGCTTGTGTGAGAGTATATTTGAAAAAAAAAATGCTTTATTGCAGGAAATGAGTTAATTTCTGCACCTAAAGCTAAGCATGTTGATTATCTACAGCTTCACCACATCATAAGCTTTGAGATTTATATGTGCCGATCAGATCAGGATGTGACCTTTCATCTTTCCCAGGACAAATCTGCTGGAAGGAGACGTTTTTTAGTCTCAAATATCCCTGCTAGAAGCAACTCCTTCTTCCTCCACCGAGAGCTGCAAAAAAAAAAAAAACGCTTTTTATGAATTTCATCAAAAGGCGAACAGAGGCACGGGAGATAATCAGAGTAACGTTCAAAATTAGAATAAATACGACTTTCGGGCCATGATGTAGCACTTTTAAATGGTGGATGACAGCGGATGGCGGCGTGCTTGTAGAAACTTTAGATGTAAAGGCAAATTAACACAAAGCGAGGAGGGGATGGTGAGAGACGAGTGGAGGAGTGCAGATTTGTTTCTATTTCCATCATTACCCAGTCGTCTGTACTCCTCCTCCTGAGTGGAGCTCCTTGTTTAGGAGCTCTGGCTTTGTTTTGTAGTCGCGGCGTCTCTCTCTCTCTCTCTTTTTTTTTTCCTTCTTGTGTCTTTTTTGCGTCTCTGTCGCGCGTCTTCCTTGTACTTCGCCTGTGTTCTTGATCCTTGAGGTGTTGTGAGTTGTTTTGTCTGGTTAATTACCTACACCCCAGTTGGGAGGTGAGTGCTTGACAGTTGTCAGTGTGTACCAGTGTGTGTGTGTGTGCGTGTGCGTGTGTGTGTGTATGTGTGTGTGTGAGAAACGAAGAGAAGGTGGTGCGAGTCTAACTGCATTGCAAGACCTCACTTACGTATGTGACAGCATGTAGACATGACGGCTTTGCTGTCGTTCAGGTATGAGTCAATGATGCTCTCTCTCTCTCTCTCTCACGCACACGCACACACACACACACACACACACACACACACACACACACACACACACACACAGACTCAGAGGAGTCTCCCATTGTACTCCATCTCTTGCCATCTCCATCTGTAGAGGCAGTATTGCTTTGATCACAGCAACGACGCTGATTAAAAGGAATGATGCCTGTCATGAAGGCAGATGTATTCATAAAACTAAAGAGGGACAAGGTGGCATCTCTCTCTCTCTCTCTCTATCTCTCTCTCTCTCTCTCTCTCACTCACACACACACACACACACATTTTATTTATATCGCTCTTGCTTGCTCCTCTCACTTTCTCCAGTTTTCAATGCTCATCTTAATTTGTCAAGTGACAGAGATACAACTCAGTGATTCAGGTTTTAGTGTTGTGTGTGAGCATATTGGTGTGTGTGTGTGTGCGTGTGCGTGTGTGTGCGTGTGTGTGTTCTGCGTACTAAGCGCTGTGCCAGATCAGGTAGTTTTGAACAGGACAGCAGAACCTGTCTCCTTCTTCCCCTTCATCTCTCTTTAACAAGTTCATTTATTCATGAGTGTGAACACACACACACGCACACACACACACACACACACACCTGCACACACATACACTTTGGTTGGGTGGCAGGAGGATAGACTGTTGGCAGATGAAAGAGAGAGTTCCTGAGCTGTTGTTAAATAGTCATGACACGCACACACACGCACGCACACACACACACCACACACACACATGCACACACACACACACACACACTCACACGCACATACGCACACACACACAAGCTCACACTCTCTGTTCCGAATTAAAAGTTAGTGGGGGAAAAAAATGAGCCGCTTTGTTTTCAGATTTATAGATTTTAATTATTAAAAATGTAAAAGGGAGAAAATAATAAGCATTAATTATTCATAAACGGCATGTTAATTGGTTCTTGAATATTCAAAACAAAACAAGGCCATGAATATGCAGACGCATAAAGAGCGGATTAGAGAGCGCAAATGATGAAAAAACACGCTCCTCTGAACGAGTGCGCGGGGAGGAAAAGAGAGGAGGAAGAAACAGATTCGATGAGAATCTGAGAGGAGAGGAGTGCACAGGCTGAGAGAGGAAAAGAAGAGAAGAGAGGAGTAGAAGTGAATAGAGAGAGGAGGAGGAGGAGGAGGAGGAGGAGGAGAGAAAATGAGATGAGGCAAAAGCGTCGACGAGAAGCGAAACAGCGTGCGAGTCAGGGGGGTCTTTTGTGTTCCCACCATGATGGATGACAGTGTTGACTAAACGGGCTAAATTAGAAGCTTTTTTCCTGCAACTCTGTTGAAATATTATTAACACGCAGCAACTTTTAGTGAAACATATGATTCAGCTGCACGTAATGACCTTGGCTATTGATTTGGGAATAGAGGGAGTGCGCTTTTTCTTTTTTTCCTGCAGTAGGAGGAGGGTCGAGGAGGAGTGTGTGTGTGTGTGTGTGTGTGTGGGGGGGGGGGGGGCATCACATGGTCTGTTTGCAGTGCTGGGGGTGTTATATTCTGTCATTAACTCCTGAAATACGCCTTAATAGACACACTCACACACACACACACACACACACACACACTCACACAGACAAGCGGGTTTAATAGCTTTAATTAGCCGGGCATGCATCCGGTCTTGTAATTAACTAATAACAGCAACATGGATGTGGTTAATTAGTGGTAGGAGGTGCTTGAGAAGCTGAAAACCAATGACACTATTACCAGACCAGCGGAGAAACCAGTGCACGCACAGGCTGAACAGAAAGTGCTTCGGCACTGTCGTTTTTAACGGTGCTAAAACTGCATTCGTCCTCTGTCTTATCACTCGTTTTCTCTCTCTCTTTTCCCGCCTTTCCTCCCGCTCCCCTGACACTGCCGCTATGTCCACAAAGGTAAGAGACCCCGGCCCCCGTTTGTTTCCAGGCTTTGTGCCTTGAATGGGGCGTTACATCACTCGGGCTTAATCTCTCATTACACATGAAAAGGAGCAGATTATCTGAAGGGCTTGTCATCTTTCTTCTCCTCCTCTCTTCATCCCCTCATCTCTCCACCCTCCTCATCCTCCACTTAATTGGTGCCCCATCAACCCGTTAATCAAATTACTTCTGAACCAAAATTGACAGTTTTCATTAATTATAAAGGATTATTCTAATTGCGATTCAAATTTATTCATTTACAACAGACGGCGCTCAGTAATATTTCAGTGAATTAGCATATTAAATGGAGTGGTTCCTACATTAGTTATGCTAATGTATGCATATTTCCTTATTTGGGCTGGCTGTGCCATATGTGTGCCACGCGGGCAGTTTATGTGTGTGTTTGTGTGTGTGTGTGTGTGTGTGTGTGTGTGTGTGTGTGAGCCCAGGTGAGGAACCGCGACAGCGTTTAATTTGTTTGACAAACGTAGCGGGAGTTAAACCCTCCAACCCGCCCCTGAACGTCCCGCTCACCTCTTCTTTCATTTCACCTCTCTCCCCACCTCATCAAGAGGGTCAGAGCGATTACCTCACCACGTTTTGGTCACAAATTAACCTTTAGTTTCCTCAGGATGTGGTGAAAAGTATAGTGCCGTTTAGTGTGAAATTTCAGAGATAAAGGCCTCCTTCAATAGCAGATGATATTACAGGACAGCAATGTCACACTTTGGATCATGCTAGTAGCCCAGTTCATTCCCAAAATTACACAAAATAAGTCTTTTAATGAAACATAACTTCATTATAACTATTCATATCCTATAGTTCATCCATACATCTGTCCATTATCTTACCTGCTTTGTACCTTAACGGTGAATCCAGGGCTGGCTGGAGCCTAAATCTCGACCAAACATAGACAGGAAATGGATCCTGGACTGGTCGCCAGTCCATCACAAAACACACACACACAGCATTCAATCTCACACTCACACCTCGGGGCAGTTTGGAGTCTCCAGTTGGTGTAAACATATGTTTATTTGGACTGTGGGAGCAGAAAATCCATGTGCACACAGGAAAAATGTCAAAGGTGCTTGGTCCTGGATAGTGCTAACCACTCATTCACTGTGTTGGCTTTTCACTTCCTCTTCTTATTAATGAATGAATATAATATCACAGATAATCTGTAATCTATTGAGTTTGGAGAGAATCCACCCACCTGTTTTTTTTCCCCATCCCCACAGAGAAAGACAGAGAGCACCCAGACCACTAATACGGTCATAATAATAATAATATCAGCAGTAGCAATAATGTCAATATAACTAAAGTCTTAGCGGTCCTGTAAACAAATCTCTGCCTGGCTTTCTGGAGCTGGAAAAGGGCCCAGATGCAAAGAGAGCAAAGCTGGAAAGATTTGTAGCAGTTAATGTTTAAAGGCGCAGCCTGAGTGCACAGTCTGTGTCTGTCTAAATATTTCATCCCTCCAGGATGTTGTGACTAAATAAGACATCATCCCTTTAAATAGACGGGGTATCAGTCGAGTATACACACACACATACACACACAGATCCTTTGGTGTACAATGCACACAGGAAAGACTATGGAGATTTCATTTTTGTGTCCGTACGAATACGACACAAAAATCATCGAATTTTCATGTTTTTACATAAATACGCACAAGCCAAGCAAACCTCTGTGCTGCACACGCAGAAACAAGTCATCAAACCTGTAACGATGTTTACGACCTCTCAGGAAAGGTCAGAAATGAGGAGAGAGAAACCAATACTGACTTTGTATGATCCCGGGAGGTCACTGTGTAGAGCGTTTCATCAAACACACACACTTATTGCAGTTGAGCTGCAAGAGCAACGAATTAAAGCGTCTGATATTGTACCAGAGGACACACACACACACACACACACACACACACACACACACACACACACACTCACACACACTGCTATTTCTCAGTGGAGTTTCGCAAATGCTTTTCTCAATCAGTATCATTACAAATGAGAAAATCTATTTGAAGTTCCTATGTGTGTGTGTGATAGAGTGAAGGAGTGTCGCAGTGTGTGTGTGTGTGTGTGTGTTGGAGTGACTGATGGAGAGAGGAGGAGACAGGAGGAGAGAGGAGGAAGAGGTTCCTGTCAATATCACTTCCTTCATCACTCGTTTCCCTCCTCTTCTCGCTTCCTTTTTCTCCCCCACCCTCCTCCACCACCAGGAGCACTACCCCATGAATTATTTGAAAGGTGGATGACAAAGAAAGACACACTCATAGACACACACACACACACACACACACAGGCATGCACACACAGACATCCCCGCTAGTTTAGTTAATCTGTCCCGCTCTGGACTCTAATCTGGATCCCTGGCTTTATTGTTTTTAAAGGTGCTGGTTTGTAGCATCATTTGTCAGTGTGCAGGTCAGACCTGAAATCAGACTGAAGGTGTAGAGAGAGTGAGGAAAGTCCACCTGCGGAGGAGAACGTGCCATTTTGATGGATCGATCATGTGTTTCAGACAGGAGACCAGTGTTGGTGGAGTTGTAGAGAGGCCTCGACATAATCCCAAAAGCAAGATATTTTCCAAGTACTTTAGAACAGAAGACATGTGATTGATTTACTGGGACATATAAAGTTGCAGAGCGTCGCAGATGTAACGATATCTGCAGCATATTTTCTTTTTCTCCCCCTCTCCCACCTCAGAGACATAATTAACCCCTTCAGTGCTTCTCAGTGCAAAGCTTTCGGTTTGAGCCAAAATCACTTTTTCTCTGAAATGTCACTCGGCCCCGTTTACACATACAAAAAAAACTTGACTTCTGGGACGGGCGGCTTGTGTAAAAGGGCCTGTGTTTGTTGGGGCAATTTAGGCAAGTGTGTGTCTGTGTGTGAGAGAGAGAGAGAGAGAGAGAGAGAGAGAGAGAGAGAGAGGGAGAGAGAGAGAGAGAGAGCACCAGAGGGAAGTCAGAATGAGAGGGAGCCTGAGCTCTGCATCGATCCGGGAAAAGCTGTGTGTGTTCCTCCGAGTGTGCGCACGCGCGCGCCTGAGTCCGTGTCTGGCCTAGAGCGAGCGATCCTTTAGCTGCTCTCCCCTCGCTCACTTCCTCCCCCCACCTCCTGCTCTCCTCTGTCCCTCCTTCCTCCTCCTCTCTCCCCCCTCCCAAATCAATCTCTCTCATCTATAATTCAGCAGTTTGCCTTCAGCCTTTAAAATATACACCACAGTAACCTCCTCCCTCCCTTGAAGTCTGTCTAGCTCCTCGTCTTTTTTGCCCTCGCCCCCCCCCCCCGTCCCCGTCCCCACTCCCCCCATTTCTCCCCCTGCGGGTGAGTAAGACCTCTGACAATATTTGTCGTGGAGGTAATCATGTTGTAATTTAATCTTATCACAGCCTTATTCTGGCATCACAGGGCCACAGTCCTGGGTAACGTCTTGATGAGAGTTATTACATCCACAGTGACTCCAGATCAGCAGCATCACTGCTGTTTCTAGCCAGTGTTTTTAGCCAGTTATAAGTCAATCTCTGCACTGGTTAAGAATGATATAGCAATAAATTGCCGTTATATCAACCTTAGAGTGACTGCGCAGCTGCACAAATGCTAAGTAAACGACATGAAACAGGCTGTATCTTAATACCATGATAAAACAAACAAAAAAATCTCTACACGAAACCGATTTCCTCCGTCTCGACCGTCCTGCCGTCCGTCTGCGATAATTAAACCGCTGTAGAACAACGTGAGGTTTCACCTGTCGTAGAAATGGCTGAGATCTAAGAGCGCGGCATCATCACCAAAGAGAAGTCAGACGAGTCAAGAAACGCGAGCAGTCAGACCATCAGACGACTTTAAACCAACTCCGTAAGAGAAAATGACAACTCGCATATAGTTTCAAGGCCGTTCCGGATATTTTTTGATTTATATATATATATATATATATATATATATATATTTCCCTTCACTTGATTAGAGGGTTTATTTACAGCCCACGTGATCAGTCAGAAGCACAAACTAGAGCTCCATTCATCACAGTTTTGTAATTATTTCGCTGTTTTCATTAAGGGAGCAAAACAAACCTGTGCATGGAGTTAATCTACAATTACCAATTTCCTTTTTCTTGTTATATTGCCGAATCGCTATCTAATTGGCAAATGAATAACTACATTAGGGCAACATGGTGAGTAGCGCATTGAGAGGGACCTCTCTGTGTGAAGTTTGCATGTTCTCCCTCTGTGTGTGCATCTGTTTCCACAGTCTAAAAACAGGCTTGTTTACGTTGACAAGAGACTCTTAGGTGTAAGTTTGAGTGTGTGTGTGTGTCCCTGTCTTCATCCTCCAGTATTTATGCTGGAGATACATAGACAGAAGGCACAAAGCAGGTGAGATAATAGATGAACGGTCGTATAAACTCTTTGAAACTCTGCAGGACGCCGCGCCACAAATCGATGACATCTGTACCACGTTTGCTCGTTAGGACTCCCGTACAGGTGCCGCACGGGTCGGCTCGTCCAGGTCATTAACCGTCACCTCCCGCCGGGCCTCGAAGCTCACAGAACAATCCCTCGCCCCGGTTCAGACATCACACGGGCGGGCTACCGGCAGCCCGGCCCGCTCCCTCATTTGAATATGCAGAGATGACAACAATGACAGCATTAATAGTAATGATCGCAATATGAAGCTAAGCCCTCATCATCATCGTCGTCATTAGCATATCTCCTGGGAGATGATCTGTGATTGACAGCTAGCTGGGTGTTTTTTGGGGCTGCGGCTCGGCTATCAATTACCTCCGTGCATATCAACCATCATTATGTAAAATAACTCCGCTCCGCTCGGCTCTGCTCAATTCTCTTAAGTCTTGTTCCCTCGCATAACTCTTTCTCCCTCTCCCGTGCATTTCCTCCCTCCCCCGCTGCCTTTTTTCTTTTGCGCTCCATTTCGCTCCCGACCACTCCCCCCCTCCTCCTCCTCCTCCCCCTCCTCCTACCACCCACCTACCTCTACTTCTCTACTCGCACTTTCTCCTCTCCGCCTGGGTTTCCTATCCTCTCCTCTCCTCTCACGCTCCCGCTACTTTCGACGTCGCTCATCCTTGGCTCGGCCCGCCTGCTTGCATCTGGACGTCTCGAGTTACCTCGAGCTCTTCTGAGTCTCGGACGAGGCACAGGACTGACCGCGGTCAGCGCGGCCTGGAAGTAAAACAAGTCGAGAAATGAAAACGCGCGTCAATCTTCTTCGGGTCGGCATTGTTATGTAATGAGTTTCTGTTGTCCTTGGATCGGGCTGCAGCCGCTGACAGACGGTCTCTGTAGAGCTAACATGCTCGTTCACAGGACGTCATTACATCATTTCTGAGCAAGCCATGCCAAATACTTTTGGTCGCTGCTTCTTAAGTGTGAGAATTTGCTGCTTTTCTTTCCCGTTTTTTTTTTTCAAAAGACTAAACAAGCATTTCAGATCCCCCCCCCTCCCCCTCCCCAAAAAAGAAACTTCCAATTACGTGATGAAATTAGCCTTGCGTGCTTAAAAGCTACTTAATCAAACGTCACATCGAGCGGTCTGATGTAAGGTTTCACAGCTGCGTGTTTGAAGCGGTTGCACAGACCGGCTTGGCCGTGGCGGCAGAGTTTCCATGTTATGCAAGCACTTGGTAAAACTCACAAACCAGGACTAACGTGGATTTCCAGCCGTGCTTCCAAGTCAAATGAATTCATCCTCCTCCTCCTCCTCCTCAGATTCCACCTCATTTCCCCGCTTCTTTTTGTCATTTCACTCTGGCTGATCCTCTCAAAAAAAATAACATTGTCAGCTCATAAAACAGGAAAACGCCCTCGTTTAGTGCACTCCTGACCTGCAACTCCTCACACAAGCCCTCCATCGACCGGGGTGTACTGGAGCGTGTCTCCAGCACAAACAGGGCTAAGCCCGGGAACACACCCTGGACAGGTCGCCAGCACGCCACAGGGAGCGCACACACTCTTAGTCACTCTCACGCTCACACATCGAGGCTAGTTAGAGGCTCCAGGCTCCATGGATTGTGGCTAGGAAAACTGACAGAGATGTAAGGTTTGGAAGTCAAGGTAAAAAGTTCATATATCATAAGTTTTCATTAGTAGCTAGTAGCTCAGTAGGGATCATTTGTTAGTTCTTTAACATTCGCCTTGATTTCAGTCCTTCCTGTTTCTGATTGGCTGGGTTAGTCACATGGCGGTTGTAAGAAACAGGAAGTGTTATAGATGTAAGTAATGAAAGCTCGACCCAAATAACGTGACAACAAACCACACATAGAAAGGCTTTCGTTTTAACCAGGCTTTGAACCGGGAACCATCACTGGCACATCATAGTCATGGAAATACGTTTTAACCAGGAGCGACTGTCACTTCACTGTGGCGCGAGCCCTTCATCAAAGCACACATTATCTGTGCTGAAGTGTTCTTGGACAACACACTACAAGGGCAGAGAGAAACCAAAGCATTTCCCGTACCGGAAGCAATAGATTATGACATTATTGTGATAAGAGCCGAGTGGAGGGCGTGATAGTGTTTCCTTATCCCTGTTTTTGACTACTTAGATGGCAGGCACGGGGCCCAGATATGCTATCTGATGTCATCACATTAAACAATAACAAGCAGTCAGGGTAAACAGGAAACAGGAAGTTGATCTCCGACAGATCAACAGACGGACTCGGCGCTACACGTTTTAAGCAAAAAAAAACAAAAAAATGACGGATTAGAAATAAAAAAAAGGGAGCCTAACAGGAAAGGTGACGATTGCAACAGAATCCAGGAGTGTCTCAAATGATATTAAAATATGCTCCGGATCGGATTTACACGTTGTTTTGCAGCCAGACTTTCTTTCTCCCCTCCTCTCTCTCTCTACTGTTTTTGTGAAGCGTGCAAAACCACGAGCTGATCAGTTACTGGCAGTTACAATAGGTACACAGGCGTTAGCGAGTCGTTTCACACACACACACACACACATGCACTGTGATAGATGGTGAAAATCACCATTCTGTCAGAAAGCTCTGCCAGGAAACTTGGCAGGCAGGTGAAATAAGACATCTGAAGAAAGCAGCGAGACAGAGAAGAGACAGAGGAGGCAGGAGCAGCCGAAGCACTGATCTGTTGTTCGGTTTGTCTGCACTAACTGACTGCAATTTCTCCACCTGTCAGCAGCAACTCTCCAGAATGGTGTGTGTGTGTGAGTGTGTGTGTATATGTGTGTGTGTGTGTGTGCGTGTTTGAGATTTTTTTTTTCTCTCTTTCGAGGCAGCATCGTTATTCTTGGCTCAGTAGAGTAGCGAGTCTTTAGGGAATAAGACGGACACGGACATTCAGTCTTACAAACACACGCACACACACACACACGCACACATATATAGACACACACACACACACACAGAAAGCTGGAATTCCCCCGGATGTCACCCTTGCCCTGTTGGCATTGTGACTGTTTAAATGACAGCAGAGCGGTCAAAACAAAACTCCCATAATCCTCCTTCCTCGTTCTGTCCTCCATTTGTTTCTCCTTCATAAACTCGGTATCCTCTCTGTCTTCCTCCCGTCGTGACGCCCTCTCCATCCCCTCTCTCTGTCACTTCCTGTCTCCCTCTTCAGGTCTGTGTTAGCCCTATATATTAAATATTAATGCCAGTTGTGCTCTGAGCCATAATTGCCATCTCAGCCCCTGAATAATGGATGTAACTGTGTCGTTCACTACTGCTCCAGAGCTAACAGGCTAAGAAAACAGCCTCCTACCGCGGCCGGCTGCGTTACTGTGGATTACAGGCGAAACGACAACACAGTCCCAGTGTGCCTGATTACATTATCACAGTAACAAGAGTAACTACTGAGCTAACCCGGCTGCGGATGGCGACACTTCTGGCTATGTTTTGGCACCGCGTTAACACGGTTGTGTTGGCTGGAAATTACAGTAGCTTTTGCACCGTCGTAACCTGTGATTTACCAAACCTCTGTGTTCGACCGAAGCCCGAGGAACGGGACTTCCTCCTTCCCCAGAGCGAATATCGGACCATCGCTCGTTAGGTGGCCGCAGACACGACCCCGGATCGATGCTGATGTTGTGTCTGCTCGGCAGGGCAATGTTTGCTTGTCAGCTCCGCAGGTGATAATGTAGTCAGGAGACACGTTTTGACAGATAAAGCACAGGTGTGGAGACAAACAGACGGTGCGCTTGAGGTGTCTGTGATCTGATCGTCTCACACGTCTTGATCGGCGAGGACTTATAATAAATCATAACAGGAATAATAAGCAACAAATCCACACAGGTAGGAGGCTGTGATTGGGTTTGAGTATGTGTGAGATTCATTTTTTAGATTAGTTTCACTCTCAAACAATTAGATTTCACTGTCAGTTTGGACAACAAAACTATTTAATTATGTGCAGGAAATACAGAACAGTACAAGCAAATCATACAAGAATTATGATGAACAGGTTTACAAGTATGTGCAGGACTTTAAGTTATTGCAAAGTTCCCAACAATACATATATAAATGTGTACACAGAGCCCATAATTTATAGACTGCGCATAATTGTTTTATTTTCAAATTATACTTTATAGTTATCTCTATATCATTAATAAATAATTATACCTATTATATTATAATAATTATTCTTACTATAATTATATCTACAATGTTGTCTTTAGAGTTCGCCTGCCAACATAAAGCACAAAATTAAAGCCACAAAAATCTCTATTATAATCTTCCTTCTCTCTTCCCTTCTCACTTCCTGCTTAGCCTCTTTCCTTCGTTATCTTGCGCTCTCCACTTAGTACCATTCCTACACTTCCAGATGGTGTGTGTGTGTGTGTGTGTGTGTGTGTGTGTGTGCGTGTGTGTGTGTGTGCGTGAGCCTCTTGGTGTGTTTGCAGCATGCAGGACCAGTGTCGGGTCAACTCTCTGAGTGCGGTACTCGCAGTAAAGCAAAGGTCAACAGCGCTGTTATCACTTGAACATCGGGCCGTGGAGGGGGGGGGGGGTGAGATAGAGGATGGGGGGGGGGTGCTCCCCTCCCCCATGCTCATTCAGACTCTTATAATTGCCTGGTTTAATTGGAGGCCTCTTAACGACCAGCGACTGGACCAGCCAATCAATTCACACAAGGTGTCTGTCTCTGCATGTATGAGTGTGTGTGTGTGTGTGTGTGTGTGTGTGTGTAGCTGCGGGGCCTTTTCGTAGCCGAGTTGATTAGGCCAGATGGGGTCAAGTGAAGGGGGATGAGGAACGCACACGTACTGCGTTAAAAACTAAATATCTTCTGCTGGAAATCAATGAGCGCAAACGCTCTCGCAGGAAATGGATCGAGCGGTCGCTGGAAATCAGAAAAAAATCAAAAAAAATAACGAGCTATCATCAGTCTGGAGCTGGGCCGCCGGGATGAGATGATTCGGTGTGTGAATACGTTGAGACGGGGGTGTGGGTGTGTGGGGGGGGGGCTGACGGAGTTAAATTGATAGGTCAGATGAAGATTGTAGCGATGATTTATTTGATGCTCTGAGTCGTCTCCGGCTTTCTGAGTGGTGCGGCATTAGAGATGAGAGACTCCCTCGTTCACCTTTTGATTCGGTGGAAATGAGGTTACGAGGATCACGCGCTATAGTAAAGAGGTCTCGGTTACTCGGAGGAACTCTGTGCCGGGGAGGAGCGTTTTAGAGGACATGGTCCTCATGGAAAAACATCCCCTGGTTATGTTGGTCCAAGCAGAATTTGGTTTCTTAAGTCGTATGTCTGGTACAATTTTCCTCCCTCTTCTTCTCCTATGGCACCGTGTCCAAGTCACGTGACTCTTAAGTTTCCGACCGTATGAGCTAAAAACAACATTCTCAAATTTTTTGTGTAAAAATTATTATTTTGAGGTCGCCTCGGCATAAAAATGTGTTGTCAAAACACTGTGAGGTTCAGCAGCGGCAGATCTGGTTCTTGTCAAACAAAGACCAGCAAAAAGTAGCAGCTTGGATTTTTAATAGTAGTCCAACCCATAGTATGGAAACACTGGGGGATAAGTGGTTAGCACGGGCATTTGACAGCAAGAGGGTCCTGGGTTTGAGTCCAGGTCAGACTGAGGACTGAGGTCTATTGGAGACTCTAGTTAATGTTAGACTGTGTGCGTGTGTGTGTGTGTGTGTGTGTGTGTGTGTGTGTGTGTGTGTGTGTGTGTGTGTACTCTATATTCCTATCGTCTGCCCTTTCTTAGCTTCTGTGACCTCCACCCGAACCTCCTCCCAAATCCATCAATGGACAAAGCAGATAAGATAACTGATACGATAGACTGACCCTGGGTTTTGATCAAAAGAGATCGAACCATGTGGAACCCACTGATGTATTTTTGTTTTTTGTGAGTTTATAAAGAGTTTCTAATAAGTGAAAGACACTTTAGATAAATATGGATGAGACGCATCATTTGCAGAACCTGTTGTGCTCTAGTGAGATCCACCATGTCAGATGTGTGTGTTTCTTCTAAGAAATCAGACGCTAAATTCATTTTTACTCTCTGTAAGTTTATGCACAAACCCAGTGAAACATCACCAGAAAACTTTACCGTTTCTGTCTTAAACGCAGCACATCATCGACTCACCGTGCGGTATTTTCTTTTTTTAATTCAACGTGACTTTTCTTCCTCCCTGGCCCTGGGCTTCGGTTCTTATATTTCATATTTCTGGCAGGCTCCCTGGCTCCCGGCTGCCTCCCCTGCACCGGGAGGAGCAGCGGCGGGTCAGCCGAGGTGCCGGTGTTAACGCTGCGGTAGTGTTGTGAGGAGGACTAGACAGTGGGGGGTCAGCGGGGGTCACCGTGGCTGTCCTCCGCTGTGATAGGCTGTCACCCGGGGGTCAGGGGTCATCGTAATTAGGCATGCAGAAAGCCAGCGCCCGGTGTTCTAACGAAGCCTGAGCTCGTTAACGCACAGTTTTACACTCAGACCTGCCACTGGGCTGTGCTGCACCGTCACACACGCACGTACGCTCACATACGGAGTACATGTTTGCACACACACGCACACACACACACGCACACACACAGAAGAGCGCACACCTCTGCTTTGTTCTGGTGGTCCTGCACAAAGGCTGTCATCTACTGAACAGCAGAGCGCCAGGGGAGCGGAGGTGATGCAGACTTGTGAAAAGTTTAAATTATTTAAGTACTTTATGCAGTTTAGATACAAAGAGTGGAGGCAAATATTACTCCTCTTTTTTCTTTTTTTCCAACCCTGTGCATTTTGTGTGTTACGCCAATACATTATGCAACATAAAAAAAACACACAAAATCAAACAAAAACTGCGTTTCAGTACACGTTGGATAGAAATAATGCGGCCATGTCATACGACGCCTGGATGTTCTGGTGCAATCAGTAGTTTACTTTGGATTTATTTATTTAAGTTCATGAGCCATTTAGTCGCTACATCTCGCTACCACCGCAGAGTTTCACCCCGAGACAATGTCGTGTATACAGAGTTAAAATAATCCAAAGGATTTAGAGTATGTTTCTCTGGGTGTTGGGAAAATGGTGAAAAACATGAAGGGGAGTTGTGTGTTTAGAGCACAAAATACAAAATATCAGTATTCTGATGCAGTTACAAATGAAATGGATGGGAATACAATTACAGCGACACTGTTGATACTTCTGAATTGTTTTTCTAGTGCGAACGATCGTTTACTTTGAAAGTTTACGAGTCATTTAGTCGCTTTAGCGTTACCACTGAGACCACTGCCTTCAACAATCTTGTGTGAAACGTGTTCAAGTAATCCAGAGTATTTAGAAAAAGTTACTCACAATGAGTAATCTCCCCAAATAGGTTAGAAATGACACTTTTTGTAATCTGCACCCTCCCTGTACTAAATACACATATTTACATGGTTCAACTGACATTGTCTTTCACAAGAGGTTGCATGAGGATGTTTTACAGCTTTTATTGAACCCGTAACACACACACACACACACACACACACACACACACACACACACACACACACACACACACACAAACAGATGTAACTAACGCACATGAGAACATGACCGTGTGTGTGTGTGTGTGTGTGTGTGTGTGTGTGTGTGTGTGTGTGTGTGTGTGTGTGTGTGTGTGTGTGTGTAGCTTGAGCCAGGCCGGCCAGCTGGTTCACAACAAAACGCAACCTGGATGTGTTTGTTAGCAGTTGATGGCCATCTGTGTGTGTGATTTATCCTGTAATGTAGATTCATGACATATGGTCCCGTTTCAAATGTCAACACACTTTCCCTCTCTTCTAATGATTTGTCATCGGGATGAATGGCAAGGGAAAGAAACGCCTACGCAATTACGGGTTTGGAAGGGGGTCTGTTTTGCGTGGTTATAGTTGTTTGGAACTGTTTGGCGTGTTTATGCTAAACGCGAACACGAGGACGAAGGTCACATTTAGATTCAAAGATGTGTAAAAGTGAAGGTCAAACATTCTCACATTTTCATCGGTTTTGCTGCATTTTTCTGCTTTATTGGCCCTCTTGTTGTCTGAAAGCGGCCTCGCTCGGTCTGGATATAGCACCATGTTCCACATATCCACAAAGAAATGTCTTTTTTTTTTTTTTTTTTTGACTTTCCAGCACTATGAAATATTAATTTCTCTATCTGTTTTGTGCTGTTTGTCGAGGCGTTCGCACATCCTCCTGTCTGATGTTAACCCGAAACGTCGCCTCTCTCCTCTTCTGTTTCCACAGATTCTTCCTCAAATTCTTCCTCAAGTGCAACCAGAACTGTCTAAAAAACGCAGGAAACCCCCGTGACATGAGGAGGTTCCAGGTACGCTGACCTGTCCCGTTCTCCTGCTCCCTCCCGACTTCTGTGGACGTAGAAATACGCATGACTTTATGGTTATTCTAGCACATAAACACAGGAATACTTGTGTGTGTGTGTGTGTGTGTGTTTCTGTATAAGTAAATAAGCTATCAGCGCCTTTACAGGAAACATGAGATCCTGACCCTGACTAGTCCAAACATAAATATACACAATGTGGGGAGACAGAGAGGAGGGTGTTAGACAGGCAGAGAGAGAGAGAGAGAGAGGAAGAAAGAAAGGAAGGAGGAGGTTGTGAGGTTGTGAATAAGATTTAAGGCAGTGCTGCCTTTATTATTTCCTTATCTCCGCGGCCACAACACAATCAGGAAGACGCCACTTCAGTCTGAGTGGAGATACTGGCCGCGCAGGAGATACTGATAGATTTATTACCATGGCACGTGTGTGCGTGTATGTGTGTGTGTGAGGGAGAGAGAGAGAGAGAGAGAGAGAGAGAGATTGTATGTGTTTCTACTTGGATGCTCTCAGGCATGTTTGTTGGGTCTGCGCGTGTGTGTGTGTGTGAGAGAGAGAGAGAGAGAGAGAGAGAGAGAGAGAGAGAGATCGGACAGTGAGACAGAGAGAGTCACACGGCGGCGAGTGTGTGACAGTATCTGTGCCTCTAATTGTGCAGCTCTATTGTAGTGGAACCAGAGAAGACAGCTCTGTTTCCCTGGGAGATAATTAAGGGCCGGACCCATCAGGAACTATTGAACAGAGGAGGATAGACACCGTACACTCTCTCTCTCTCTTACACACACACACACACAGCCACCCACAGTGTTGGTGTGTGTGTGCAGGGTGACGTTAATAGCAGTGATAACGGCTTACATTTAAAGAGCTTTTCACACTTTCACGCCTGTAATTCCTTCCTGGAACAATCCCTGAGCTTTGTAATTCCTCTTTTTTTTCCCACCCTCCCCCTCCCCTCTCATTCCCAATTCCCAACACTACCTGCTCTCTCTCGCCCCTCCAACCCCCCCCCTGTCCTCCCCAGGTGGTGGTGTCAACTACGGTGAGCGTGGAGGGTCATGTCCTGTCAGTCTCTGACAACATGTTTGTCCACAACAACTCCAAACATGGCCGACGGGCCCGCAGGCTCGACCCCGTGGAGGGGACGCCGTCGTACCTAGAACATGGTAACACAACACAGAGTGTGTGTGTGTGTGTGTGTGTGTCAAAGGGATATAATGATCTCACTGAGGGGACTTTCCTTCCTCACAAAGGAAAAAAAGTGAAAGTCCATCATGTAAAGTCATTAGATGCTAGACCTGAGTTATCGTTATTAGGCAAGTGGTGGTTATGGTTAGAAGGAGTATACAGGAAATGAGTGATAGTCAGTGAAATGATGGAAACATGACTGTGTGTCTCCCATTTATGTGTGTGTGTGTGTGTGTGTGTGTGTGTGTGTGTGTGTGTGTATCTGTCTGTGCACGAATCTGCACGAGTGTAAGCAGCATGGCCAGCAGATGGTTGATAGTTTAATCCTATCAGGTGATTCCTGCCCCTCCATCTGGCTAATCCAACCCACCGTGCACGTGCACACACACACACACACACACTCTAACAAACACACACACACACACACACACAAAAGCACAGTGTGATGCTCTGTGTGTGTATCTGTGTGTTGTTCGGTCTAATATCATTATGATTCTCTTTCATAAACAAGCCTGGGCTAAGAGATGTTGCTGCAGTTCAGATGAATACTGATAATCACACACATGCACACACACACACACACACACACGCATGCACACCCACTTTGAGGTCGAGTAGCTTTTTGACAGCTGAGCTTTTATTATTGCGATGTGGGATTGGATTTAAGCTCACACGCACAGCACGTACTCGCGGCACAATACAGAAGTGACATAAAGCCGACTCCATCTCTCTGAGTGAATGTTGTGATCCGTCCCGCCTGTGTTTTTATCCACGTCAAATCGTTTCTAAATAAAACACATTCACGTCTGCACGTATGTCAGACGGCTAAATAAAAAGTCATTTGGAAGGTGTCTACTTTAGAATAGAATAGAGAAGTGTAGCGTGTAAATCAGACCGAGATAAACAGTTACACTCACTTCTTCGCAGTGTCTAAAAACCACTCAGAGAACGAAGAAACCGTGCTCTGAAATTCAGACTTATTTATTTCCTCCGTCAGTTCACGAACCTCTCCAGAACGTGGTGTTCAGTTTATTCATCGCGCAAACAGTGCGAGAGAGAGAGAGAGAGAGAGTGTGGTGTGGTGACCTGGCCCGCGGCCAGAAGCCGAGGGTGTAGCAACAAAGATATACGAGGTGCAGATGCAACAGGGATGAAAAGGCTCGAGGCCAGACTTCCCTCCCTCTTCGGAGACTGATTGCTCTTTAAAGGAAGCAAATGTTTTCAGACAAACGCCGCTCGCCGGGTCCTTCACGGCAGCCAGTAACGTCATTAGGAAGAAAAAACTTTTCCCGGTCCGATAACTTCGGTTTCAAAACCGCCCGAAATCTTTAAAATATCAGCTTTGATCCTTTGTTTCTGCTGCTCTAATCCTCCTCCCTCCCTCCAGGAGCTGCTCCCTGCATCAAAGCCATCAGTCCCAGCGAGGGCTGGACCACGGGGGGCGCCACGGTCATCATCATCGGGGACAACTTCTTCGACGGTCTCCAGGTCATCTTCGGTACCATGCTGGTTTGGAGCGAGGTCAGTTTGCCAACAATCATCAAACTGTGTCCTTGTTGTTCCAACCGCCGCCTGCGTCTCTGCCCTGCGGACCGTTGGAAGTAATTCGATATGAAAACATACTTGTTTTTTTTTTTTTCCTCATGGCCGCGGCTCTTAACTCTGTGTGTTTTACTGTTTGCCTAAATGAGGTTTACCTCCTCTAATGAGTCCCCTCCAACAAGCCGCTGCCCCTCCCTCCTCCACCTTCCTCACCCACGCTCCCCCTCTCCCTGGGATACCGATCAAATCAGCAGATTTCGATGGCCGTCGGCTTAATGCACACACACACACACAAAGGCAGAGCTCGCTATCGTACGTTTCCCCCAGTGCAACTCCTCTACAGAGTGTTTATTTATCTTCTGACTCCACTCACCGTGTGTGCCGAGCGACCGTGGCTCCTTTCCAACAACAACACGACGTGTGTGTACGTGTGTGTGCGTACATGTTGGCATACACCGATGGGTGTGTGTGTGTGTGTGAGTTAAGAGCTGAGGGGTTTGTTTACAGTGTTGAGAGCCACACTTACACACACTAACATGTGTACAGAGTCTCAGTTCAGTTCAGTTCAGTTCAGACTGACTCAGCTCTCCTCCTCCTCCTCCTCCTCCGACGGGCTCCTAATGGATTTTGGCCCTGACAAAATGTTTCATTTGCACTCAACCTGATTATTGATTCCCGAGCAGGAAAACACGGTTTGAAAAATGTGTCGGTCGGAGGCGATTGCGCGTTTGCCAAGTCCTGTTTGTCTGCAGCTGTCCCCCTGTACAGTACATGCCGATTTTCTTCGCCTTAAAAACTCGGGCCAAAAAAGTGGAAAACTATTTCTGATCCCCCCCCTCACAGAATAAAAAACTGCATTTGTCATGCGCGGCTCGATACAATGATTCCTCTCCCAGACTATTATGTCTGCCCATGTGACATCAAAGGACTGTAAATCACAACACCATGTGTTTACTTTCAGGATGACAACCACGAGATATCTATGAGACACAAGATCTCTCTTACAGTATATATGTTGGACTTGTGGAGGAGAAACGTGCACTTTTGGGTGGCAAGCAGCAACTAATCTGACCCCATGATGGGTTGACCTTTGACCTCTGAGCCTTACTAATCAACAGAATTCCCATCTTGTCCCTGAGATCTCATTGATCAGCTGATGCTACCCCTCGTTTGTACTGTTAATCAGTCCAGGATCTTCCTTTAACATCAGTCTGGACATATCACACTTTTCAACATTATGAATGGAAATGGCTGCCTTTCCTGTCCTTCCCATCTTTGTCACCTCATCTGTTACTACTATAAGGAAGTGAGTAAAGTTTATTTAGAGAGCATTTTTCACAGAGAGGATAATATATCAAAAGTGAAATAAAAAGTGAAAGAATCCAGAGAATCCAAAGCCAGAAAGGCACACTATCCACAAATGCAAACAACTTGTCATGAAAACCCACATCTAACTAAAAGCCTGTTTACACTACAGGGTCTTCAGCTGCTTTTTAGTGGTAAAGCATCCCACAGTCTTGGGACCACTGCTTGAAAGACCTGCATTTACTTATGATGCGAACCAATAACCCATAGTTTCAGCCTCAAGCTTCGCTCTGGAGGTTGACGGACAGACTCGACAGGCAGCACTTTGCAGCCGTGTTGTGAGTTTCTCATCCGAATCAGCCGGATCCGTTTAAGACCTGAAGGGAAAATGTTTTCCTCCTTAAAGCTGCGAGAAAGCAAACTACAGTTTGCAGCGAACGTCGAATTCTGTTCGAGATGTCTTTCACCACGTTCACAAGTGCAAATGCAACACATCTGCGGCTCTCACGCTGAAATAAACTCGAGAGAGGATGAAAGCTCTTACAAATCCGACCCAAAGACAGACAAAACAGCGATGCATGAAAACAAATCTACGGCCAGATTCAAAGTGTTTACCGCAAGGGGAGGAAACATTTGTTTGGTGTCGCTATATGTTGTGATTTGCTGCAGAAACTTGCACTTTTTTGCACTGTTTTTGTGTACTAACATCCCTCTCCTCCACTTCTCTTTTTCTCCTTCCTCCTCCAGTTGATCACGCCGCACGCCATCCGGGTGCAGACGCCTCCCAGACACATCCCCGGGGTCGTGGAGGTCACTCTGTCTTACAAGTCCAAACAGTTCTGCAAAGGGACGCCGGGCAGGTTCATATACACAGGTAGGTCTGCACAAACACAAACAAAGCCTGCGCTCCGTTCTCCAGACGTCTCCGCTCCGTTCTGTTCCTCCTCTTTGTTTATCCTGAACGTGTTTGTTAGCTGTTGCCCTCCTGTGCTGTGTTTGTGTGTGTGTGTGTGTGTGTGTGTGTGTGTGTGTGTGTGTGTGTGTGCGAATAGCTTGTATGAGTTGCAGTTCACTCTCAGGCCAGACAGTGTTGAACTAATGACTGTAGATTAGTCAACATTAACGACCCACACTCGTTACAATGTTGCCATAATCAGAGGCTCGTTAAAGCTGGCTATAATTAAACAGTCTGCTCTTTATAGCCTGCCATGCTGAAACTATTAGTGAAATCATCCAGAACACCCAGTTTACAAACACACACACACACACACACACACACACACATATGAAACACACACTATTTTGGAAAACGAGTGTGTGGTTTCTGACTGGATTGTCGACCGTGAATGAGCGTTTTCCTGCTAAATTCAGCAGCGCAGGAGAGGGAGAGAGAAGGGGAGCATGTGGGTGTCCACGTGTGTGTGTGTGTGTGTGTGTTCACACATACATGTTGGAAATGGATGGAGGTGATGTGATGTCTGGTATTGATCCGCTCAACATGGCTCCATCACACCGCGATGATGACGTCGTTCACGGGGGGGAAAAAGACAGAAAAGAAAAACAGCCGCTGTGTAAATTCTTTGGGGGGTGCGAGACGTTTAATGAGCCAATTAACCAACGATAGAGACGAGGATTTACACCTGATCAATGGAGATGGGGAAAAAAAAAAACGGACCCGGGATAAATTGTCAGTTTTTATGTCAATGTCGATGTCTTTTATGTTTGGTGATGAGAAATGAGGAAAAGAAAGTTTTGCCTTTCAAGTACGACTTGAAGTTCAGAAGTTTTCATTCAGACTCACAGGGTTTCCAAGGAAAAATGTCCAGGAATGTCTGGAAAATTATTTCTCCTTTCTCTGCTTTTCTCCAGGCAGGTTTTCTCCACACATCCTTTAAATTAGTCTTAATATCTTTGCAAGATTCGAGATGTACTCAAGTTATAGGCTGTACATCAGGCCATATGAATAACAATGAAAGCAATCTGTACAAAATGTGAGGCACAGCATAAAGTATGAGGCGATGGATGAACGTATCATTTTGTGATGTGACAATTTGTCTGAACGGCTCAAAATGTCTCGGAAAACTACTTCAAGAAAAGAGCAGGAGCCCTGTACAGAATAATACTGGAAAGCACAGAGAGAAAAAACAGAAAATGTCTTTGTCTCTCAGAACACGTTCAGTTATGTGAAGCACGAGGAAACGGGCTCCACAGGCAAGAAGTGGAAGCAGAACCGGGTTAATATTTCTACTGAGCATCTTGATACAGTCTGAGGGACTGAGACGACGTCTTGGCTGCGTCTGAATGTCTTAACGTGGTGGGACAGACCCGCTCGGCCTCCGTCTGCAGACACAACACGTCTGGTCCGAGCCCGAGGCGAGCCGGCCCGGTAATTGGTCGCTCTGCCGTCTAACCGCTTCTCCTATTGGCCGGCGAGGTGACCCCCCGTGACCTCGCGATTGGCTGATGGTTTCAACATGTGACCCGGGGAAACGCGATCCGCGGCTGCGGTCGCCTGACCCCGCCTCGAGGTCGCCTCCTTTCTGGAAGTCCCTCCCCCCACCCCACACCCCCCCACACCCCCCCCACCCCCGGTGAAAGGTCGGAGCAGTGGGAGCTGATTGGCTGCACTGGTTTTTCAGTCTTTTGGCCTCGGCTGCCTCTGGGTGTAAGAGCCGAGCAATTAAACACGCTTCTGAGCATGTGTGCGCACACACACACACACACACACACTACAATGTTTGTGGAGGGTCATGTCTTACACAACTTGCCACACACACACACTTTCAAACAGGGGCAGGAGTTGAAAGTAATTGTAAATCAGGGAGATATGAGGGAAAGATGGTGACTAGTCTGCTAAACAGATGGCCTACCACACACACACACACACGCACACACACACACACACACACACACACACATACACACACACACACAGGGTACACTCACACACCACACACACACACACACACACACACACACAGGGTACACTCACACACCACACACACACTCACACACACTCACACACACAGACATAGTGCCGTATGGCTGCTTCATCAGCCTGGTGGGAAAAATTAACATTCTCGACATCACACACTCCTATAAACACACAATGGTACAAAGTAACAATCAATACATGCTCACACACACACACATGCACACATGCACACACACACACACAGCTGATTTATTGTCAGTGCAGCTGTGTAAGGAAAGCCATAGCTCAGCTCAGTGGAGAAGAAACTTTTAGTAAAGGCAGGAAAAGCAACACAAATGTGGACTTTTTCTCCTTCTTGTGAACGTTTAATGTTCACTTTGCAGACACACAAAGTGAGAGAGAGAGAGAGAGAGAGAGAGAGAGAGAGAGAGAGAAAGAGACAGAGAGAGAGAGAGAGGGAGAGAGAGAGAGTGACTGATATGAAGAGTGAGAGAAAGACAAAAGAAAGACAGGCACATAAAAAAAAGAGACAGAGAGGCAGAGAGGTGGACTTTTTAAACCAGATTGTAAAGTATCGATCGGGTCATAAGTGGATCACGCGCGGCGTACACAGATACACGCATGCAGATACACGCGTGTGCATACACACATACACAAGCACGCAGAAAGTCGCGAGGGGGGGAGAAAAGCAAAGCTGGAGAGAGAGAGAGAAAGAGATCTCATCTCATAAGGGGAAGAATGAAGCAATAATTCAGTGGTATTGAACTGCTGGCTGGCCAGAGAATCGATCTCACCACACCTCCTCTCCTCCCCCTCCCCTCCCCCTCCTCCTCCTCCTCCTCTTCCTCTTCTTCTTCCTCTGTCACCCACCCGGTTTCACCCTCTTTTCTCCCGAACACGCCCTTTTTTCTGCGCTTCGACACTGCCAAAAGATAACTAGAAAAACGTCCCACTTGTATAATAAATGCACGTAAGAAACCCAAGACGTCCAGCGTCCGCACGCACAACAGCTTTTCCATTTTACCCCTTCGCCTCTTCCCCCCACTTGTTCTCCTCTCGTCTCCCTCCTCTCTGTTCGCATTTTATTGCGAAACAGGAGTGGAGGTTCTGTCCTCATGAAACTTCTATGAGTATTGATCCGCGGGCAGCTCTGGACTCTGGGCTGGAGAGGAAGAGCGAGGCAGCAGCAGGAGGAGGAGGAGGAGGAGGAGGAGTGATGGAGGAATGGACGGATGAAAGTGGCAGAAGGTGTAGTTAAGAAAGAGGAGGGGAGGAGGGGGGAGGGAGAGCAGGAGGGAGTCATGCGGGGGATGCTTTCATGGGGCTGACAGGGCGGCAGAGTGAGTGGAGATTGAACAGGAGCTACGACGCCCAAGTCGTGAGGAAAAAAAGCAAAAAATGTGACAGAAAAAAATAAGAATTTGAGCTGGATCCCTACCAGACAATTGACAAACAAACCACGTGTTGACAGTTCTGTTGTAGCTCTTAACTCTTCATTGAGAAAACTGTGATTGTGATTGATCCAAATTCCTAGACCTAGAAGGGAATAAACAGTTATACCGTGGCTTTGGTTGCCAGGTAGGCATGAAAGAGCACCAGGTCTGTGTATAAATGGCAAAAAACGATTCTAAAATAACTTCTGAGGCATTTCTGATGAAACCAATATCCCATAGCTTCTAGAGAACAAAGCTAAAGCTCCTCAGAGAGTTGTTCAAACTAGTCGTTTTCTCCTGATACCATGACAACAGATGTTTCTCATAAAGTTGCATCATTGACTACATGAGAAGTAAGCTCTCTTCATTATCTTATCTCCTCATCCTCTTCAGCACCATGGACAGCTGACATTAAGGCACAGATTCACCTTTTCTTAAGTCTTTAAAAAAAGAAAGACTGCTCCGTCCACATCTGTGTTAAAAAGTAGCAGGACGTTGTGGTCGTTTTCGGGTTTCCCCAAAGGACCTCCCAGGGGGACTAAAACCTACTCTATAGCTCTGTTCTAACTGCAGAAATGATCTTTGAAGATCTGCTGGAGAAATAATCTAGCTCTATCACAAACCCTAACACCAGCCCTTCAACAAGAAAACGCTGATAGAAAAAGGGAGCTTTGTGTTAAGAAGACAATAGCCTTGGAAGTCGATTCCTCAAATGGTCCAAACACCTCAGATTAACTTCATAATGAAAAGTGGCCTTGGTTCCTCTTCATTTCCATTAGAAAGACTTCAGGTCTCATATAAATACAAGGAATCATTCTAAGATGTTCAACTGTATGTAAGGACATATGAGAAGATGTGGACGAGCCCTTTAATCATGCTAACTATCCTCCTATAAGAAAGAGAGGTAGATCGATAGTTGGAGAGAGAGAGAGAGGCTTTATTAATCCCTCGGGGAGGTTCC
>CM055204.1:13681116-13693616 GCA_029224185.1 Karalla daura | reverse complement strand
GGAAAAAACTTGATACCAGCGTGGTGCTCGGGAACAAAATGTCACAAAACGGGATGTCACCCCCCCTACCCCTCCCTCCTCCTCCTACCCCACACGCGTCCCCCTACCGCTCGGCACAGATGTTGCGACTCTGTCTGTTTATCACTCGGGTTGAGAACCGCCAGCGTGCGAGGTGCAGCGGAGTGGAGGGTTTTTCACGCCCGTAATCTGCTGCCATCTTGTTCCCTCGTCGAGACTTTGAAGCAGGATCATCCACGCAGGGATAACGCAGCTGAGATCAGTCAGGAGTACCACAGGATGGGAGAATGAAATGACGAGTATCAGACGTTGTGTGTTTTACTCTAAAGATTGAAGGTTAAGAGGTGAAAAGAGAGTCGGTGCTCTGTTTTTTTTTCACTGGTCACTTACGCCATAAAAAAGAGGTTAAAGGGAGCGCAAAGTGTCTAGGAACAGCAGATGGTGGAAACAGAGAGAGGCCGACGGAAAATCTTGTCGTACGCCTCTCTCCTTCGCTGAAGTGAGAAACGAGCGAGTATCGGGCAGCATCCGGGAAGGAAAGAGATGGTGACGGAGTCACTAAAGTATAATGAGGCGATTTAGACGCGTGATCGCAGGATTTATTCCAGGTTGAAGCAGGTTGCTGAGCATCTTATAGCGAACTGTCTTGGTTTAAAAGCTCTCAACTTTCACCTCTCTCTCTCTCTTTCTGGTGTTATATCACAAACATTTGAGGGAGAAAACATCGTCAGTCCAGCACTTCATGTCAGATGAAGTTTTGTAAAAACAAACAGACGAACAGATCATTCAGCAGGTGAAAGTTAAGTTAAGGAGGTGGAGACCAAAACAGAGCTGGAAGAGAGACGATACTGACGTTACACATTCAGATTCTTACCAAGATGAAAGAAAAAGATAAAAACTTGAGAAAGGTTAGATAGTTCATCTTATATTACACGTTAACTTTACACTATAATCTTGAATCAGACTGTTTTGGTGTAGAATTTTGTCCTTTTCCTCAGATTTAGTTTTTATCTTGTTTTTAGACACATCTTTTTGTAATAAATGTGATCCATTATTGATATCAGTGAACTTACTGTAACAGTGTTGTGCCATAGGCTGGTAGAGGAAACAAGATATTACTCTTATTTTTAGACTTTAACTCTACTCTCCACATTACTGCCATGTCAATTGAAATAAATGTACCTGTAGTGGGGAGAATGAAAGCAGATCCTGTTCTAGTCTCCTACTCTAAAATGATTAAGAGGTTACAAAAACATAAACAGATCAAGCTTGAGCTTTGTGTTTATTTTCCTCACTCTCCTTCAACCATTCGCCAGCGTCGTCTTCTAGGGCCAATTTCCTTTTTTTTTTTTTTTTACCTGAGCCTGGCTTTTTTCAGTGCTTCCTGGCCTCTTCCTCCCATCCATCTTCGCCGGCTACAGTCGACTAAATCCTCCCCAGTTCTCCTGATTAGCCGTCCCGGTGTTGGTGTTTCTGCTGCCCTCAGGGGCCGAGGGGTCAAACAAATCAGGGCCAGTTTCTCTGTTTCACATCCCAGCCCGTGGTAATTACAGATATCTCAATATATATATATGAGCAGCGCAGTTTAATACTTCTACTTTACGGCGTTGCTTTATTGCAGTTCACTGTTTAACGTCTCTGCAGCTTTATTAGGTCGCCCGTGATGCTATCAATCCCCTCTGCTTACTCTAGAGGAAGTGGAGGTGTAAACCAATGGGCCCGCAGTTGTGAGTGCTACATATTTATGAAGTTATGACAGAAACTTGACGCTGTTCAAATATTTGCCATGACTTAATGGACTTTTTAGTTACACCCACAAATGCAGCATGAGGTCACCGCCGAGGGTTCCCAGGCATCTCGCTTTAAAGAGCCTGTTTGTTTCGAGAGCTCTCTTAACAGCAACTTCTGTTTGGATGATGTGGGAAAATCTTTTGTAGCCGAGTAAATAAACTATTTTATTCTCATTCTGTTCCCCTCCTGCAGCACTCAACGAGCCGACCATCGACTACGGTTTCCAGAGGCTTCAGAAGGTCATCCCACGACACCCGGGGGACCCCGAGAGGCTGCCAAAGGTACGGGAATGATCGTGGCATCCCCCTCGTGCACTTTTACAAGACACTTTAACTGGACAGTCATCGCAGAACGAGCCTACTGTCAGACACTGGAGCTCATTCAGAGATCTAGATTGAGATCAGACCGCCCCCCCACACACACCTCACCCCCCTCAAGTTGCTCTGGCATCAAAGAACAAGCACTCAGAGAAAACACAGGTTCACTCAAACTAGACAAACAGTCATTGTGTGTTTACATTTGTTTTGTCTGTTTGAGTTGTGTTATTTTTATAATTCCAAAGTGAATAAGTGTTGTCAATTCTCCTGAGGCTTGTATGTGCGTGTGTGTGTGTGTGTGTGTGTGTGTGTGTGTGTGTGTGTGCAAGAGCTGCTTAACCCCGTTTACTGTTCAGTGTTTGAGTCTCCTCCAGATCAGATCAGTCATATCTGACGATTTGTTTATCAGCTGGAGCCGGAGATCAAGCGGTGCGTTCGAAGCCTCGACACATGCTAACAATTAGCACCAAACGACGAGCTCCGCTTTGATACCCGTCCCTGTCCTCTTGATCCGTACACGCTGGACCACGATTCGAAAGCGCAGATGTGCGGCACGAGTCGACCCGACTCAGCCCGACCAGGCCCGACCCGGCCCGGCCCGGCTCAGCTCGGCCTGGCTCGGCCGGGCTGTCAGGGTGGGCCCAGGTCGCGACCTCGGGAGAACAGCTGCTCGTGAGCCTGGAGCCTCTGGAGCCCGGCCAGGATTGGCTGTCTGCGCTCTGACATCATCAAAGAGTGGGCGCAGGTCGCGGCTGTGATGATGTGACGGTGACGCCATGTGGCCCGGGCCGGGGCTTATGACGCCCCCCCCGGCTCCGTCGTCACATGTGCGAAAGCCGCCAGGGGCGACGGCAACCGTCGCCGTGGCAACGCGCTCCACACACATCACAAGAGCCGCTTCACGTCAGATGATTAATCGTCGTCGTTGTTGGGGAGTGAATGAATACAAGTAGTGGTGTAGTTAAAATACAAAATATAGAGTAACTTTCTCAACTTCTCTTCTTAACTCTAACTTTATTTATTTTAAGTGCCACTTCATAACGGACGTTATCTCAAGGCACTTTACAAAGTGAGTCTTTCCAAAGGCTGGGGTATGGTTATGGTTGGCGAGGTTTGCATATGAGGAAGAGGAGGATGTCGAGGCGTGTCTGTAGCGTGTTTAGGAGCTGTTCCAGTGAATCATGCTGTCTGGTACAGTGCGGTCACTGTGTACAGTGTGACGTCCATATTGGCGACTACATCTAGCCTTCATTGAGAGTGATTATTTCTTGATCTGAACCAAATAACTAGAGTCAATCCCCACAATGCAGTTTAAGAAATAAATGAGCGAATGTTTGAAATTTTAGTAGGTGACTGAAGTGATTAGTTGCGGAATAACATCCAAACAGTCGTCTTGATTAGCTGAGTCAACTAATCCGTGAGCGAGCCATGGAAAATGTGCAGGAGTGAGAGACGTGATTTGGCTCTTTTCGAGGCTTCGAATGACTCTGTGACTCTGGCGTGAAGTGCTGCAGGAAATGATGTTTGCTGAAACCAAAGTGTGTGTAACAAGTGATGTCAGACCCACCGTCAGTAACGGCTGAGTCACCCTTTCATGCATTAGCACGTGTGCACAGGAACACGCATCCCTCTGAGGGATTTATGGAGCATGACACGCACCTTGTTAGCGCGGTTTAAATCACGCTCACACCTTTCCCCAGCTGGATTTCTCTGTGAGAAGCGAAGCGAGGGGGTAGCTTTTGTTTCTCTCGTCTTTCTGGAGAACTGCTTCAGCTTTGTTTGCTTTGTTTAGACAGAGCGAATCCAAGCAGCATCACTGGGTCCGGCCTGCAGTCTGAGCCGTCAGTTCCCATGAAGCACGATGAGGGGACGGAGGAGGAAGTGGTTGCAGCGTAACTACTTTGCATAGCAGGCAGTTTGATGTAGTTAGTCTTCCATTTTTGCACCACAGGCCTCCGAACACACTGTATACTTCCTCATTAAGTCACAACTAGCCACATTTTAATCCACCCAGTGGAGTTGATATTAGCTGTAACATTTACCAGCGGAAGATTTAAAGGGGAAAAAATGAAAAGTCTTGCTTTATCGGAGCTGTAGCCAGCAGATTTTCTGTTGTGGCCATGCCTGTCAGGATAAATTAAACAAATGAGCATATTACTTGTACTAAGGGTCCATAAATGCCTTCAGAACCAGATTTTGACATCACTTCTGACCCCAATCCACCATAAAGCAGTTAAGGACTATTAAAAAAAACAATTCTGGCGCTCAGCATTTCTCTGCCGACCGTTTGACTTGGGTACGGGTGATGTCTTATTCCCATGGACGAGCAGGCAGCCTTATTATAAGTAACATGATGTCACTCGAGATATTTCCAGGCAGGACTACAGTGAGAATCATCGAGCTGCTGGAAGTGCAACCAGAGAAGCTGGACGCATTGATCGGGTATCGGGTCCAACCAGTGAACGATGGAGAGATGAGTTTCAAAGCCAAACGTCAGGAAACTTCCAGACCTTTCGCTTTCATGCCGGATCGGCACGAGTGCGTTCAAAGGAGTGCGAAAGAGTTCAGCTCTCTTAGAGGCTCAGATTTGCTCTGAAAACCGCAAAACTGTCGATGATCTCTGTGAAGAACTGGGGTCCTGCACTCTGTTTCTATCTGTTTGTGTGTGTGTGAGAGTGTGTGTGTGTGTGTGTGTGTGTGTGTGTGCGCGAGCCCACATTCTTGGGTAATTCATCATGGTGTAGCTATGTGGTCGATTCAAACCCTGAGACTTTATTACTGTTGCCCACCAGCAGCCTATACGGACGTACTTGCTTTCATGTGTGTGTGTGTGTGTGTGTGTGTGTGTGTGTGTGTGTGTGTGTGTGTGTGTGTGTGTGTGTGTGTGTGTGTGTGCGCCTTTATGTGTGTGTATACATGTGTGCGAGTAAGAATCCAGGAACGTTGCTGGAAATGTGGTTGCATGTGCGCTTGGGTATGTATGCCTGTGTGTGTGTGTGATCGTCTGTCGATATGGCTGTTTAAGTGATGTTTTTGCCACACACACACACACACACACACACACACACACACACACACACACACATACAAACCCGCTCGCTGGGAGGATCGATCAGACCTTTTATTGAAGTTATAAGTTTGTTACAGAGATTGAAAAGAGGAAAGAGAGACAGATGGATGGATGGACAGAGTCAGAGACAGAGACAGGACACACACACACACGCACAGACCTACAGACGCATACAGTAGACAGACAGACAGACGAGGCAGTGGAGTGTGTGAGAGGATTACTAGTGGACAGCCGACTCTATAATTGTTCACTGAACATTGGAGGGATTTTGCTAGCCACACACACACACACACACACACACACACACACACACACACACACACACACACACACACACACACACCAGTGTTCAGCTGCCAGTTTGTGTCACAGTGACACTCAGCATCCATATGTGCACACATACACACACACACACACACAGTGACACATGCACACATAGTGAAGCCTAACAACAACAACACAGAGGCTGTGATGATGTCATGTTGGACGTTTTAGCAGCCTTTTTTTTATTTTCCAGCTGTTTCGTGTCCCAGTTTGAGACCCTCAGACCTGCAGCTTCTGCGTGCAGCCCCGAGTAATCAGCAGACTGCAAAACACCTTCATTTATTTTTAATGAACTAAATGTTTGCTCAGAATCTTGACCCCTGCATCTCGAATTCAGTCGTTTCAACCCACTTTAAGTGCTTTACAACCCGAGAGCCAGATTCATCCATAAAAACAGTTTTTACACTCTAATCTGCTGCTAATCACCTGTGTGGGCGACGGGCCAGTGACTAAGAGAGTAAGAAGCACAAACGCCTCCTTGATGCATAAAGAAATCAATCACCTCTCTTGGCTTGTAGTCGCCTCTTAACTGCAGCAGAATAAATGGCGGAGGAGAAAAAGCACTGCCGGGCAAATTCTGTTCACCAGCGTTTTACTCGACCTAATGAATAAAAGGTGAAGCCTTTTGTGCAGTGATTATGTTACCTACGAGCGCCTCGGCCTCACACTACGATAGCGTAGCCTTACGTGGAGTTTAAATTTGCGCGTCGATGCCGGAAACCTGAAAAATAACCTTTGAGAAATCACCGAGACCTGAGACCAACGTGCGGAGAGTAATGCTATTGAAATGAATTCAGACAGCTGCTCCTCATGGCTCGGCTCTACTGTGTTTTATACAGTTTTTATACAGTTTCCCATCAAAATCAGACTCTTGGATCACAGGTTCATCCTGGTGGATGTGTGAATAGTGTTTTTGCCTCAAGGCAACAGAGTCCCAGGTTCAAACCCTGATTGGCCTTTCTGTGTGTAGTTTGCATGTTCTCCACATGATGTGTATGTGGGTTTTCTCTGTCTACTCCCACAGTGCAAAGACAAGTATGTTTAGCTTATGTTGCTCTCAGAGTGAATAGTGTACGTGTGTATTAAAAATGGGTTTACGCATTTTTTTTAACCAAATACAAAACTCGATTGACTGGAAAGGTGTGCGTCAGACTGGTGACTTCCTGTGGTGACTCATGGTGCCACCGTGCGGCTCGTTTTGATGATGTCATACATCGCACTGAGGTCATGTCATCAGCATGACCAATATGAGTAATCCTCTTTCTCTGTCTTCTTCTCTTTCTCTCTCTCTGTTCTCACTTTGTCTCTCACTCATTCTTATCACATGCACCTGAAACCGCACGTCCACGCTCCATCTCACAATATATTAGCGGAATATGTTTCCCAGCGGGTGTCTGAGCACATGGCAATGCTTTTATATATGGTGTGTCTGTGTGCGTGTGTGTGTGTGTGTGTGTGTGTGTGTGTGTGTCTGTGTGTGTGTGTGTGTGTGTGTGTGTGTGTGTGTCTAATTGTGCCCACCGTCCCCCTGAGTCTCCATGTAAAGTATGACATCATCTCTGAGCAAGGTGTGACCCTGCATGTATGGCATCCCTAATGGGACATTAGAAGCGGATCAAACGGCTAATGTATCAGCATTAGGGAGGAATAAGTCATGTGTGTGTCATGTCTGTGCACCGCACACACACACTCTCTCTCTCTCTTTCTCTCTCTGTCTCTGTCTCTCTCACGCACGCACACACACACACACACACACATACATATCTGACCTGGCAGATCCCCGGCAAGTGTTTCCTGGTCCTAATGCGTGCAACATGTGTGTCTGTGCGTGTGCGTAATGCACGGTTATCACATTAGTGCTGGTCGTAACTCAGACAGTAAAAGCACGTAGAGACACCTCCTGTTATTCTCTGCCAGACGATCCGTCTTTTCCCTCACTCATCCGACGCATCTCTGTCTGTCTGCCTGTCGTACGTACCCCGGCACGTCCATCTGTCTGTCTGCACCTCTTACCGACTCTGACAGGAATAGATGAAGAGAAGAAAAAAACGACGATGAATAACTCAATCGAGATTATTTTTAAAGACTGACAAGACGTGACAGTGAATGACAGACGCGTCAAGTGTCTATATTCTGTGAATGTCTGACGATGTTAGAGATCAGAGCGTTTCAATCAGGCTTCAATGCAGCAATTACGGGAATGAAAGAAATCTGTAATTAGAAGAAAAGAGGCGCTTTGGAGTTCAGTTTTGTCGCTTTCCTGTTGTCATAATTCATCATCGTTGTTGTCGTCGTCTACTGTAAAACCAGGCATCGGTTGATGGGTTGAGACATGAAGGAGATGGATCAAACCCGAGATGATGCTGCAGGCATGTTCGGATTTGCACATCAAAAAGACATTTAAGTTGAAACTGAACTAAATATAACTTCATTCCTCAACGTCCACCTGCTCTGAGCAAACTTCATCAGTGAGGTTCTGTGGAGTTGAAAACCAAAAGGAGAAGTAAGCTGACTTTAGGTATTTTTAGTGTTTTGTCAAGTGTACATTAAACTTTTTGCTTGAATGGTAATACTGCATAAATGTCTCTGAGATAACATATTAGATACTGTGTGCAAAAGACCCCAAATTGTACGTTTATATCCCAGAAAAATCCAGGAGACAAACCAGCATTGTTGCATAGTCTTAACTGCTTCCTCCTTACCACATGGTGGATGAGGGGCGAGCGCTGTTCACTCATAGTAAGAAGTTCCTGGGTTTTAATTCCAGCCGGGGAGACTTTAAATAGTCCCTAAGTGAGAGTGAGAGAGTGAATGGAGTGAGTGTGTTTGTCCTTGTGATGGACCGGAGACCTGTCCAGGGTCTACTTCCTGCCTCACCCCATTTGAGCTGGAGACAGGCACCTGCTAAGATAATGGATGGAGGAAGCATGTGAACAGCTTCTTTTTTTTTTCGCTGTTACTATTGACAGAAGTTTAGCCCCTTCTGGATGTCAGAGCTGTATGAAGTCAGACTTGTTCATCAGTTTGGAAACCTTAAGAGATCAGCGAGAGCACTTCCATTCTCATTCATATCGACACAAAGCAGCCGGAGGAGGTGGAGGAGGTGGAGGGGGGGGGGGGGGGGGGGGGGGCATTATTCATCTGTATCGAGCAGGAGGTAATCCGACCAACAATGGCAGAGATTAATTAGGCGATGTGAGTAGTATAGCCGGGTGTCCAAATATGAGAGGACGTAAGTTATTCAAAGTGCATCGATCGCAGCGGGCGGAGCCTCTGACTGATGTAGCGGCAGGAGCTGATAATGATGATGTTACCAGCGGATCATCTTCCCTTCCCGTTTATCTGCTACTGCCTTACTGGAACCGCTCGAAAAATTCAGGATCGGGTTTCTGTTTAAGAGTGGGTCTGTGTGTGTGCGTGTGTGTCTGTGTGTGTGTGTGTGTGTGTGTGTGTATGAGAGTGCGTGTCAGCTCACCAGTCTAATAATGAGAGGTTAACAGAGAGCCAACCCGGCCGTAATAATGTGTAAAAGATTGAATTTAGCACCGTGGACAGGCTCACTAAAACTGCTGAGTGGCTGTGTGACCTCTCATATCCACACACACACACACACACACACACACACACACACACACACACACACACACACACACACACTGATAGAGACGCAATATGTTCCAGCAGGCACAAACTCACAGGAGGAAGGAGAGCACACATGCAAGCCAGCCATAAGCAGCAGCAGCGTGTGTGTGTGTGTGTGTGTGTGTGTGTGTGTGTGTGTGTGTCACACAGTGCAGGTTAATACTGCGAAGCACAGAGCAATTTTCTCTCTGTCGCCGGGCGGCCTCACGCTGTGGAAACGACAACACATTAACTGTTAAACAAGACACCTTAGACCCCGGGGTGGGCGAGAGAGAGAGAGAGAGAGAAAGAGAGAGAGGGTGGGTGGGCGGGTGAGGACGAGAGGAGAAAACAATAAAGAGGCCGAGGAAAAGAGAGAATTGTGGAGGGTGCAGTGGGCGGGGGAAAATAAGCGGGATAATTCCCAGTGTGGGGGCAAAGCGGGAAAGAGAAAGAGGTGAAAATGGGAGCGGAGGTGGAGGAGGAGGAGCAATAATTACACCGTCCATCACGCGTGTGTCAGACGGCTGAAAACGAGAGGACTTTGCGAAGAGGTGTTTGAACCTCAGATCACAGGGACAATAATTAAAAACGGTCCGACGTCCGACGCTCCTTTGGACCGGGCTCCGGTCGGCCTCGGAGCGTCGCAGTGTGATCTGAGCTGAGCACTTTGGATTGACTTTGGAAGGACTCCATATTTAAGTACCTGTCACTTTAAGGTGTCATTAAGACGCAGGATGCATGAAAGCACTCGACTTGACAGCAGATAATCTGCCTTTAAAGGCAGCCAAGAGCAATTTGTTTATCGTGAATAGCTGTTGAGATGGATAGTTAGTTGATGGTGCCTCGGGGGGTGGGGCAGGAGGGAATTACTCGTCCTTTTTTTTGTAACTTTTACGTGCGATTCTTTGTGAAAATTGCACGCGGGCCTTTATGTCTTCGTCTTCGTGCATCTGAAAGCTCAATTTGAAGTGATTGGGCGATTGGCGGTGTCTTTTTCAGACTTCTGATCACCGAAGAGAAAGAAAAAAAAAAGAATCAAAGAATTTGACATTACGTGTGTTTACTGAACACAGACTGAGGCTGATCCCTCCATCTTCCCCTCTTCCCTCTTCTCTCCTCTACCTCAGGAGGTTATTTTGAAAAGAGCAGCTGACCTGGTAGAAGCCCTCTATGGTTTGCCTCATAATAATCAGGCAAGAACGCACGCACACACATCCACACATCTACAAGGAAAGAAAAAGAGAATGAAAGCGATGTTAATGCTTATCGTTCCTCTGTGCCCTCCTCCTCCTCCTCCTCCTCTTCCTCCTCCAGGAGATCATCCTGAAGCGAGCGGCTGACATCGCTGAAGCTCTGTACAGCGTTCCTCGAGGACACTCCCAGCTCTCCGGCTCCACCCACGGGGGCATGATGGGAGTCAACTCCTTCACCGGCCAGCTGTCCGTCAACGTCTCCGAGCCCACGCAGGCCAATCAGGGTGAGACTTCATCTCAGGTCAAACGTATGACTGGCATAGGAGGAGGATCTGTTCAGGACGATCTGTTCAGTTCACTGTAAAGTCTACTTTGTTTGAAGTGCCAGGTCATAACAATGTTACTTCAATGCACTTTACATTAAAAAAACAACAGAGACAAAGAGAGTCTGACAAATCCTACATGTGAACGAGCTGCGAGGAACTTTTAGATCTACTAGAGTCAGTGTAGATGATAAAGTGAACTAGTCGTGATTTTGTAGAATCAGAAGTGTAGATTTCTTGGTCGAGAAATGTGTTTGTAATGTACCGGTTTATCCTGAACAACATTTTGTGATTCTTCTCCCTAGCGGCTTGCTAGACTAACAAAGTTTAACAGCTATTCTAAAATTCTTGGAAACCTAAATGTCATAAAATGTCTTAAAAAACAAAATTAGTGAATCATCATCATCATTTTTTATAGAAATTTCCAGCGTTGACCAATTCAGAACTACAAAATTTGACTGTCATGTTTCACAGCAGAGACAAAGACCTTTTAGTAACAGAATCCTGGAGAACACAACAAACCAAAAGTCCTCCAAACAAAGTAACGAAACCCTGTAGGGGAAACATAAAACTAAGACAGGAACAGAGGAACGGTCGCTCTCAAGGAGGCTAGGACTGAAAACAAGAAGAGATATAAACACACATAGGTGCAGAAACACTGAGGAAGAAGCAAAGGAGAATCCCCCAAATAGAAAGCCAGTGAGGAGACTTGGCCTGGTGACCCCAGGGTGACCTCATGGTGACCCCAGGGTGACCCCAGAGTGACTGGGCGTGTGTCTGTCTGCAGGCTTCGTGCGCAGCAGCAGCAGCAGCGTGTCGCCCCACGGTTACGTCCCCAGCTCCACGCCGCAGCAGACCAGCTACACCTCCGTCACCAGCACCATGAACGGCTACGCCAACAACGCCGGCATGACCAACCTGGGAGGCTCGCCCACTTTCCTCAACGGCTCTGCAGCCAACTCGCCTTATGCCAGTGAGTGTGACACCACACACACACACACACACACATGCAGAAAAACGATAACTATGAGCTACTCATGCACTGGAGTTGGACTCAGAGTCGTTCTCACGGCTTTTCTGTCATAAAACGCATTGAGAAGGAATTAAAGCGCCATCATGGGACTTCAAAATGCAGTTTACATTTCCACCGTGTTGATTACAGGTGCTCAGCATACACACGTATCTGTGTGTGTGTGGTAAAGTGAAAGTCTCAGATCCGCCGTGTGGAGACTCCCCCATGGGGCTTTCTGTCTGCGGGTCTTCAAAAACCATCACCGGCTCCATTTTGTCCACCCTCCTTCTCCTCCCTCCTTCTCCTCCCTCCTTCTCCTCCCTCCTTCTCCTCGGGCCTTTCATGTGACAGCCGCGGCTCTCTCCTATCCGTCGGTTAATTACTTCCTTCTTCCCGTTAAGCAGAAGGGAAAGGGATTCAGAGAGATACGAGATTTTGTTTCCCCGATTACTCTGATGAGAGTGAAGACGTTGATGTAGAAAATACTGGCCCGAAGGCAATTAGAGGAACTTTTCCCGTCTTTTCTATCCATCATCTAGTAGCAGAGGGAAGTAGAGTCACTCATCTTTTGTCCGAGCGAGATCTGTGCAGGTTATAATGTATAGTTGCGGTGCTCTCCGTGGTCCTGAAGTAGCAGGTGGATTTGTAATAATTGTAATTGACTTTCTCGCTCAGTCTCGCCGCTCTGTTCCGTCGTGGCTCTGTAACCTCCTTTAACTATTCGTTTTTTTAATATTGCACTGAGCTGTATCCTGTATCCTCCGTAGAGCAGTTCCAGCTTCATTACCAGAGCAGCAACACGTGGTCAGAGAAGAGCAAGACGGGACC